>OY728127.1:422131834-422154334 GCA_963277665.1 Viscum album
CTATTGGTGCCAAAACCAGTTGAACATAAAGAACAAGTACCCACTACCAAGGATTGACGATCTCTTTGATCAGCTGAAGGGATCACGGTAGTTTTCGATGATAGACCTTAGATCGGTCTATCACCAACTCGGGGTACGAGATGAGGATGTGTATAAGATGACCTTTAAATGTCGGTATAGCCATTATGAGTTCTTGGTTATGCCATTCGGTGTGACCAATGCCCCAACAGTGTTCATTGGACTCATGAAGAGTATCTTCCAGCCATACCTCGATCGCTTTTTGGTAGTCTTCATTGATGACATCCTGATATACTCAGGCACAGATGAGGAGCATTCCTATCATCTACAGATAGTTCTGGACACACTCTGAGAGAACTTGCTTTATGGTAAGCTCTCGAAGTGCTAGTTCTGGATCCGATAGGTTTACTTCCTAGGATACGTCATCCCGAAGTCTAGAATTGTGGTGGATCTAGAAAAGATTAAGTTTATGCTTGCATGGGAGCTATCCGAGAGTGTGACGGAGGTGAAGATTTTCCTCTTGGTTTTGGCCGGTTACTACTGGAGGTTTGTGCCATACTTTTCTGGAGTTGCGGCACGCTTATTAGTGTTGAAAAATAAGGGAAACCCCTTCATCTGGTCCGAGAGATGCTAATGGAGTTTCCAAGAGCTGAGGCAGAGACTGATGATTCCCCCCCATCATGAGGTTACTAGGGGAGGGCATTGGGTACGTAGTCTGCTACAATGCATCAGGGACCGGTCATGGATGTGTCCTAATGCAGGATCAAGAAGTGATTTCTTATGGTTCTCAATAGCTAAGACAGCATGAGCATAACTATTCTACCCATGACCTGGAGTTACTAGTAGTGGTCTTCTCTATGAAGATGTGGCGACATTACTTGATGGGTGAATGTTTTACAGTCTACTCTAAACCATATATTCTCAGGTATATCTTCTCTCAGAAGGACCTGAACCCGAGACAATGATGTTGGATTGAGTTCATCCAGAACTATGACTTTGAGATAGTCTATAGTCCTAAAAATGGGAACATAATAGCATAATAACTCAGTAAGATATCTGATATACAGTTTCTGAGGGAGGTGACAGAGCAGCCAGCCGCTTTGCAGATATCCTACATGGATCGAGATGGAGCAGCTTATCTTCAATCTCTGACAGTCACTCTCCCGCTCCTTCAGTGAGTTTGGGAGGTGCATCTTGGGTACAATGACTGCGTGGATCGACATGCTCAGATATCCACAGTAGAGGCACTTGATGGATTTTTCTGAATGTGGGGAGTACATCATCCTCTTCAGAGGATGTATAGTGGTACTGGTGGCGCTACAGGAGGAAGTGTTGATGGAGTTCCACATGTCCCCTCTAGCGGTACATCCAGGAGTCGCGAAGATGTACTAGGACTTTCAGCGTCATCATTGGTGGCTGGGAATGATGAAAGCAGTAGTATATTTTGTCTCATGGTGCCTCACTTTTCATCAAGTGAAGGCAGAGCATCAGGTTCTAGTGGGATTAGTTCAGCCACTAGAGGTGTTATAGTGGAAGTGGGAAGGAATTTCCATGGTCTTCATTACAGGACTTCCACACATGTCCAAGGGACCTGATTCCATATGGGTGATCGTTGACCAACTCACCATGTTGGCCCACATCCTACCTATCAAAGAGAAGGGATCAGTAAAGGGCTTGGGACGCCTCTATGTGCAAGAGATTGTATGGCTGCATGGAGTTCCCTCGACGATTGTCTCCGATCATGATGCATGTTTTACTTCCAATATATGGAAGGGGTTGCAGGAGGTATTCAGGACTCATCTTCGATTGAGCACCTCCTCAGACGGATGGTCAGATAGAGAGGACCATTCAAACCCTTGAGGACATGTTCCGTGCTTGCGTCCTTGATTTTGGCCACAACTGGGAGGATCACTTTCCCTTGGTAAAGATCACGTACAACAATAGATATCACTCCACCATCATTATGTCACCATTCAAGGATTTGTACGATCGGCCTTGAAGATCACCTATGTTCTGGACTGACCCCGGGGAGATAGCACTCATGGGACCGGAGATGGTACGGGCTACAATGGAAAAGGTGCAGGTCATCCAGAAGCGGATGAAGACTGCAAATAGTAGGCATAAGTCTTATGCTGGTAGGATACAGAGACCTCTCAAGTTCGAGGATGGTGACCATGTCTTCTTACGGGTCCCACCATGACAAGATTTGTGGAGATTTGTTCGGGGAGGCAAGTTATCTCCGAGGTTCATCGGACCCTTCCAGGTCCTCAAAAGTGTTGGCGAGGTGGCGTACCCCCTAGCTCTTCCCCCTTAGTTGCACTGGGTGCCTGATGTTTTCCACGTATCCTTATTGAAAAAATACGTACATGATCCTTCGCAATTCATTGACTGGGGAGAGATGGATATCGATGATGGGGTGATGTTTTTAGATTTTCCAGTAGATATTGAGGATCAACTGGAGAGAGTCCTCCAAGGGTTGTCTATACCTCTAGTGCGCATTTGTTGGCAGCAAAGGAACCTCCAGGAGAGAACATGGGAGCGGGAGGCTCAGATTCATTCTCAGTACCCCCACTTGTTTCCATAGATTGTGTTGTGGCTTTCAGGGATTCAAAGCCCAAAGGTGGGGAGAATGAAAAGACCGGAATTTTCCATATAATTTTTTTTAATTATATGGAATTATTATGAGTATGTGAAAATTGACGGTGTGTGATTCTGAGGCCCGATTTTCCCGAAATGAAATTATAAACTTCTTTTGGGGTACGTTCAGTAAATGTGTGAGCGGCATTTTGTAACTTTTGAGATGATGCTTGGAATTGAAAACTGAGGACACCGTTGAACTCGCAGCGCGGATATTCACATAAGGGAGAATTCACCTCGATCGCAGTAGGCCGAGGGTGGAAGTTGGATTTTTGGTTTTTTGTGGGAGAGTTCAAAGAAAAATAATAAAATAAAACAATTATTTTATTTTATTTTATTTAAAACTCGCATTTGAATCTTGTTGGTGGGGGCCACCCGAACTCTTCTATTGATGGGAGTTAACTCTTGGAATTTCCCCAATTGATGTGCCAACATTAATTAACTTAAACATAATTATGTTGGATCCTCACCTCTCATGGGGGAAACCATTGGAAAAGGAGAGAACTTTGGAGAGCCATTGGAGAAACATCCTCCAATGAAGAACAAACCTCCGACGAGGACGACCCTCGAGCCTGGATCAGAAGAGTGTGGTGGGAGTGATGAAAGCCAGTGTTCCCTTCGTCATCTTCATCTTCTTCATCATGTCATCACCAATGAAAAAACGAGGTAGGGGTGTGTTTATGATAGTTTTTCATGGTTTTATTTTGAATCATTCTTCTCGACCCACATGCTATCAGTCTAACATGGAGCGTGCGGGCCAAACAAACACAACCTGATTCCTCTGAAAATTTGTTGTTGATGTGTTCTTCGCGGGAAGAGCGATGGGTTGAGCATAATCCGACCACCACACCGGTGACTGATGCCGACAGGGTTCAAGAGGCGGCTGGCACATCGGCGGGCCGTGATGGTGACGGCGGTGAAACTGCGCCGCCGAAGGAGGCTACGGCCCATCGACCGCAGCGGAGGAGGGTGGCGGCCGGCTTGCCAGCTGGACGCGTGGAGGCAGGGTGGAATGCGTCCACACCACCGGTAGAGGAAGCGATCGTGGATGCATAGCCACGGTGGCGCACCCATAGGGGGCCGGCACCCGGTCGGTCACTGGAGGACAACAACATCGTCACGCCGCTGGAACGGGGATGTCAGCCGGTCTTCCGGCCGGGCACGTCACGCCAAGCAGGACCCGCTCCGGCAGGTCCTACATGCCACCAGGCAGTGACTGAATGACTATTTCTCCATTTAGATTTCTAGGGGGTGGGGGCACCTCCCCCCTGGGTAGAGACTAGGGTGAACTCCACCACAGTGGACTGCACCCAGCCGAGCGGGCCGCGCCCAACGGACTACGCCGCCCCTTTGCGAGCCGGGCTGGACCGCCACCCTGCGGGCTAGGCTCGCCGTAGCCCAGCCCATCTGTACCAGACCCTGGTTTCACCAGATCGACCTGAACCGGGACAGGTCGGCCCCGGCCGGGTCGGTCCTACCTGGTCGGACCTGACCCGGGCCCATTTGGACCTAGATACGCTTGTTGGCCATATCTTGAGAATCGGACATCCGTTTGATAAACCATTTTCGGTAACATAATCATTGGATCGAGATGGTCCTTTTGATATAATTCACTTGAGTTTTGGATAAAGTTGGAGTACAAAAGGGTTGGATCGATCCTGAATCCCACCGGGCCCTCAGAACAGAAACACTAATAACTTAAAGAATGGGCGTTCGATTGATGCGCCGTCTGTCGCGTTGGGTCCCTTATGATGTGGCAGACCTTTGGGATAATTATTCCTGTGAATTCATGGTAGTTGAAGTATTGACCGATGGCTTGAAGAGCATATCCTCCCAAAATAGAGTGTGCTTAGTGTGGGAACCCTATGGCTGGTTGTGCTTGAAGAATCTTCAGATCATGTGTGGGTCATCTTTAGATCCAGTGTTGGTCATCTTCGGATCCTGTGTGGGTCAGCATCTACGGATCCTATGTGGGTCATCTTTAGATCCTGTGTGGTCAACATCAGATCCTGTGTGGGTCATATTTGATCTTGTGTGGGTCAACATCATAGTTTCTTGATAAATTAAGATGATCTAGCAATACAGTTGATCATCTATACATTCGTACTTAAGTTATACCTTGTGTGAGTTGAGTCTTTAACTTTTTGGTACACTACTGTGTGGTGATACCTTCATGGTATTCTTCTGTGTGGTGTTACCATTGTGGTACTAACCTTCGTGGTTTTACCTGTGTGGTACTTCTATCTTCGTGGTGATACATGTGTGGTACTTCTACCTTCGTGGTGTTACCTGTGTGGTACTTCTATCTTCATGGTCTTATATGTGTGGTACTTCTACCTTCATGGTGTTACCTTTTTGGTATTTTTCCCTCATGTGTGAGATGAGTATATATTGATAACATAGGTATATATATGGGATATACCTAAGAAGTGTTGATGATTATTTCTTCATGATTTGAGATTGAGGTCTTGCTTTGTAGTTTATCCCTTGTGGATTCTGAGAGACCTTCTGGGATATCGGGGTCCCTATTGATTATTTTTATACTCACCCTTGCATGGGATATACCCCCACCTTGTTGTGTCTTGTGCAGACGATGCACAGCATTGATCGAGGCTGAGGGTGCCAGGACTGGAGGCTGCTCGGAGGTGGACCATTAGACGAGATTTATCATAGAGAAGACTATTTGAGAGCTGTACCTACCCATCATGTAGGATCCCTAGCGGGTGTTCACAAGATATGTTTTCAGTTTTACTTGTACCTTCCAGTAGGGCTTGTATTTTTTCCCCCTTTACATACTGTACTCACTCTATTCACAATATAGTTTACCTATTCTTGTATCGTATTGTGTGCTTGGATTGTGTGAGTTTTAGGTTAAAAAGGCAATGACTTCCCATTTTTAGGGATATGCCTTTCCGGTGCTAGTCTCTAGCACCTGGCCTATGTATTGTGGGCTTGGGGTAGTCACGGAATGGGCCCCGGGGGACAGTTCATGACACCTACAAGGAAGAATAAAGGCTTACCGGAGTAGTTTTATGAGGCTGAGGCAGTTTGAGGGGAGCTATGCACTAGGGGGTCATCGGAGGTCGCGTCGGTAGGGGATGGTTACGCCAGAGAATGCTTCACCAGAAGGGGTGTCACTGGTAGGGGTGCGTCCAAGGACAGGGGGGTGGTGCAATGCAGGTCTGGGTGCTAGAGCAAGGTCTCTGAAGGGGAAATGGGGCTCCAAAGTAAGGTCGTCAGATGGTGAGTGGGGCACATGCCAAAGAGGAGTAGCACACATATATGAGGGAGGAGAGGTGTGATAGATAGTGTGGGTGAGGAGAAGGATAGAAGAGGCAAATAAAAGGAAATAAATAAAATATAAGTAAAAGAATTGGGAAATAAAACTCTAAAAGACTAATATAATCCTAATAATAATAATTTTATAATTGTAACAATAATAATAATAATAACATTATTAATTAAAATAATAATAATAATAATCTTAAATGATATTATAAATATTATTACTATTGAAACAATCTTTAATTCATTTCATTTTTCTTATTTTTATTTTATTTAACTTTATTATTCATGTTATTAATTAATTAAAAATAATATTTTTGAACACCGGGAAGACCACACTCTGACCTGGGTGAAGCTGCATGGCATCGACCATGCTATACCATATGTCGGACGCTGTCAAGCCCAAAACATTAATTTATCAACAAAAACATAGAATTCCAATGGGGGATTAGCCCGAACCTTGACAAAAATATTCAAATCCAAGTAATAATAATAAAATAATAAAATATCAAGAGTCAGGGTGTGACAATTATCCCCACCAAGAAAACTTTCCTCCCTTGAAAATTCAACTCGAAGCATGATCGGAGAATAAAAACGGATACTCTTTCTCAACCCACAACTTCAAATCCCATGTATAATTCATGTCATTCCCATGCTACCAAAGGACATAGACCTATGGAATAGACTTCCCATGAAGAACCTTCACTTGGGATTCCATTATCCGCACTGGTCGTTCAAACACTAATAAATTGGGCTCTATCTCCAACTCTTCCCAATTCAACATATGTGATGGATCCAGATTATACATCTTCAAATGGGATATGATAAATACACTATGAATTGACGTCAACTATGAAGGTAAAGCTAACATATATTCCAATTTACCAATAATTACAGTGATTTCAAAAGGTCTGACATACCTCGGTATTTGCTTTCCATTATTTCCCATACGACGATGACCTAAGTGAGGGGACACTTTTAAGAACACCCGATCACCCAAGAAATACTCAAGGTCTTAGTGCCTTTGATCATCATAATATTTGAGGCAACATTGAGCAGTCAATTATCACTTCCTGATCAACTAGACTTTCTCATACATCTTTTATACAAGAATCCATCCCAAATGTGAGGTCTCGCCTAACTCAACCCAATATAATGGAGGCTGACATGGCCAGCATTAAATCGCCTCAAATGGAGCCATGCGAAATGAATATTGGTAACTGTTATTATTAGAAAATTTGACTAATCCCAAATTGTTATCCCATAATCCTATGATATCTAAAACACATGCACATAGCATGTAATCCTGAATTTTATTTTCTTACTCTGTCTAGAAATACATTTGAGTATGGTATCTTGTAGTCATCTTAATTTTTGACCACAATTCCATTTAAAGGTCTTCCCAAAACTGAGATTCAAAGGTGGTGTATGTTAGAAAAAATTGATGATGGTACACCATGAAGTTTGCCCCCCCTCTTGAACGTATAGTTGGCCCAGCTCATCCACCTTTATTGAATCTTTGATCTAAATGAAGTCGGTTGATTTGGTCAAATGTTCAAACACTACCCAAATAGTGTTCCTTCCTCAAGGTATACGAGGAAAGACAACAATGAAATCCATGGTGACCTCATCCGACTTATAGGTGTTAATGGGTAACATATAAAGCAAACCAGAGGTCCATTGATGCTTTTATTTTACCTGCTGATATGTATAACATATCAATATAAAGTTAGCTATGTCTCGTCTCATACCTGGCCACCAGAATAGCCAAAAAATATCATAATACATTTTGGTAGCTCTAGGATGAGTGATCCACTGAGATTGGTGGTTGTCCTGCATCACCACCTTCCTTAGATATAATAGAACCACAAAATGGACTCTAAAGCACAAGGTTCTCTCATGAGACAAATACCAATCATGATATGTATCCCCACTCTGATGGAACTTCATGGACTACTAGAAAAACTCATCCCCAGGATGCTCCCATAGAATCAACTTCATAAGAGTGCGAGTCAACTAAGCACTCTCCAAGAACACACCTCCACTATGTTTCTTGGTCTCCAAGTGAATATGGGCAAATAGCCATGTCAAGGTCCATTAATCACTAAATATTCCTCCAATTCCACACAATAACTTTTCTTCTCAAGGCATCAGCCACCACATTACCCTTACTTGGGGTATAGAATATATCAAAGCTGAACCCCAAAAAATACTCGATCCAATGGCGCTACCTCAAGTTCAAATATTTTTGGGAGAATATGTAGGCTAAGCATTTATGGTCTGAATAGATAAAAAATTTCTCCACCAAAATATAATGGCACTAATTCTTCAGTTCATTCATCACCACTGCTAACTCTATGTCATGGGTTGGGTAATTCTTCTCATGAAGTTGAATTAATTCAGAACCATAAGCCACTATATGATTATCTTGCATGAGAACACACTAGAGGTAGGTTCCTAAAGCATTGTAATAAACAACATATCCCTTCCTAGAATCTGTAAATATCAACACATGTGTGATAGTGAACCGTCACTTCAACTCCTCAAAGGATTCCTGGAACTCTAGGTTCCATTCAATCTTTACCCTTTTCGGGGTGAGTGTGATCATAGAGGAAGCAAGCTAAGTGAAATCCTAAACAAATTTCCAGTAATAACCTACCAGGCCAAGAAACCTCATGATCTCAAACACATTCCTAGGATGTTCACACGAAATTACTGCACTAATCTTCTTGGGATCCATTGAAACCACTTTCTTTGAAATAAATGGCCCAAAAACTTCACTTCCCTAATCCAGAAGGTTCACTTTGAAAGCTTCGCATAAATGAAATTATCTCGTAGAGTACCCAATATGATTCACAAATGATGCTCATGCTCTTCCTTATATGAGGAATAAACTAGTATTTCATCCACAAATACCACAACAATGGAGTCAAGATACTATTTGATCAACCTATTCATTAATTCCATAAAAATTTATGGATCATTTATCAATCCAAAAGGCGTGACCAAATAATCGAAGTGGTTATTCCTGCTTTGGAATTCCACCTTTTGGATATTCTTCTCTCTCACACTAACTTGGTGGTAACATGAATGTAAATCTATCTTGTAAAATCACTTTACCCCCTTCAGCTAAGAAAACAAGTCATCGATTCATGGAAAAGGGTACTTATTCTGTATGGTTACCTTATTCATATTTGGGTAATCAATTAACTACTAGAGAGATCTTTTTTCCTTATTTGTTATTAGAACAGGAGAGGCCTGAGGAGAGACGCTTAGGAAAATGAATCCTTTGGATTCCAAATCGTCTATTTGTATCATTAATTCCCTCAACTCTATAGGGGCCACACAATATGATGGAAGATATATGAGTTTTATTCAGGGCACAAAATCAATCAAGTACTTCACATATTCCTCTGGGGGTAAGCTCAAAAAATAATCTGGATATACCTATGGGAACTCATCCATTGCACGAGGTAATCCATCCTAAGGAAAATACCACCATCCTCTGTCACAAGAGATGATAACTAATAAGAAATATTTCCCAGCTCTGGGAGTGGAGGTCATGCACGACCCGACCAAGGATCCCATTCCCCACGAAATACCTAAGGATTCCCATCAGGTTCCATGAAACTCACTTGTCACCTGTAGTAATTGATATACTCTTGGAAGCATACTAACTAGTCTGTGACAAGGATTACATTGAAAATGCCCATATCCATGACCATAAAATTCCACTCCATCTCAAACCATAAAACTAAGAGAGAAAAACATAGGCACCAGAGAAATTTATCCTTCTTCTTACCCATTGATGTTACCAACTCCATTAAAAAAGACATAATATCGACTGTTAAGTTTAGAAAATTCACAAGACAGACATAGATAAAATAAAAAGATGCACCAGTATAAAATAAAACATCTTATATAAAGGATGGAATTAGGATGGTACCTCGTTCTATTGAAAGTCCTTTATTCAAACCCACTGGTGACTGATCAACAACATGCAAATGCCTGGTCCCTACCTCATAACGATAGCTCAACTACGGATCTTCCCTAATATGTCTCTCCCCAAAAGACAACTTCATCCTACTACCATGACCACTAAACCAAGATCCCACCATCCTGGTTAGATCTGACCGAACTGACACTCCCCTCGAAGCAAAAAATCTTGCCCCACTCTAATATGGGTGCTCCACCCTACAAAAATGTTACAGATGTCCCATTACTCCACATTAGTGACAGGACCTAGGAGGAGTGGTACATGTTGGTCAGACATGACCTACATTTTTGTATTAGTGGTACAAAATATACCAAGCACCATAATCCATAGATCAAGTACTCCTAGAAGGATGGCCTAAACTATCACCTCCCTTATTCCCTTACTCATCTTGTTTTCTCTTCTTCTCAGATAAACTATCACTACCCAATTATGACAAAACCCAAAAGGAACCACACCTGATCGTGCGATCAATATTCATCATTAAAGCTCAATAAAATACCTCAGTATAGGTCACAATATAAAAATAGAATACATATGAATAGATCTCCATCTTCACACTAGTAGAAAAAACATTTAACATGTTGGTATTTTTCACGTCTGTTCTATATAACCGATGTGCAAAGCTGTAAAAAATGATTTATCACGTCGGTTATTTTATAACCGATGTCATAAAAACTGAGATTAGCTTTATTAAGTTGTTTATTTTTTAACCGGTGTGATATATCGAATCTCATCACTTTATCACATCAATTATCAAATAACCAACGTGATAAAGCTAATCTCGGAAATTTATCACAGCAGTTATCAAAAGAACTGATATGATAAAGCGACATTTATCATGTCGGTTATTTTATAACCGACATGATAAACTTTTTACTATGTCGGTTATTAAATAATCGACATTATAAAAATTAAAAGATATTTTACCTTGTTGGTTATTAAATAACCAACATTTAAATATTTCAAATGATTTATCGCACCTCATATTCAGTCATTCTGTTTTATTCGATTGGGCGACCTGCGACTCGTCTCTCTTGAAAAGAAAACCTAGAAATGATTCATCGAATTTGTTCCCTCCAGCCTCATTTTTCCAACATCATTCTTCATATTTATTTTCTTCCGATCTATCTGGTCAACTCACATCACTCAAGTAAGCCACACACGGATCGATTTCAGTTTTCATTTTCCACGATGCCCTAAACTAATTTTTTGAGATGTTATTTTTCTTTGTTCTTGTTATCATGGTATGTTTCATAGTGTTCATTTATACCATGATAAATTAATTTCTGGAAAAATTAAACTATTGAAGTTATATCATGCGTGTCTATGATTTTTGTGTGTTCTATCATGTGTGTGTGCGTGTATAGGGGGTTTTCAAGGGGGTGGGGGACGTACAAGTGGGTGGGGTGTCTAGGGGGGTTGGGGGGTTGTCCAGTGGGATGGGGGTGTCTAGGGGATGTCAAAGGGGGTGTGGGGTGGTGTCTAGGGGGTGCGGGGGTTTTCCAAGGGGGTTGGGGTGTCAAAGGGGGTGGGGTGGTATACATGGGGCGAGGGGGCTATCCAAGGGGTTAGGGGTATCAAGGGGTGTGGGGGTGGTGTCCAGGGGTGAGTGTGTTGTCCAAGGCGAAGGGGTGTCCAGGGGGTGGGGTGTCCATGGGGAGGGGTTCCAGAGGGATGGGGGGCTGTCCATGGGTAGGGGCTATCCAGAGGGTTGGGTTGTTGTCCAGGGGGGCTTTCCAGAGGGATAAGGGTTGTCCAAGGGTTTTGTGGTGTCTAGGGGGTGTCCAAGGGGTGGGGGTGGTGTCCAGGTGGGTGTGGGGGGTGTCCAAGGGGGTAGGGGTGTCTAGGGGTGTGGGGTGGTGTACATGGGGGTGAGTGGGCTGTCCACGGGGGTAGGGGTGACCAGGGGTGGGGTGTCCATGGGGGGTTGTCTAGAGTGATGAGGGTTGTCCCGGGGGTGGGGGCTATCCAGAGGGTTGTGGGGTTGTCCAGGGGGTGGGGGATATCCAGAGGGTTGGGGCAGCTATCCAAGGGGTGGTAGTGTCCAGGGGGTGTCCAAGGGGTGGGGGTGGTGCCTAGGGGGTGAGGGTGATTTCCAATGGGGTAGGGGTGTCCAGGGGGCGGGGTGGTGTCTAGGGATAAGGGGGATTGTCCAGGGGTGGTGGTGTCCGGTGGGTCGGGATGGGGATGGTGTACAGGGGGTGGGGGTGTCCAGGGGTTGGGGTGTCCAGGGGGTGGGGGTGGTGTCCAGGGCGGTGAGTGGGCTGTCCAGAGAGAGTATGGGGTGTCCAGGGGGTGGTGGGGGTCCAGGGGTTTGGGGGTTTTTCAGATGGTTTGGAGGATATCCAAGGGGTGGGGGCTATCCAAGTGGGTGGTGGTGTCTAGGGGGTGTCCAAAGGGGTGGGGGTGAGGGTTCTTTCCAAGGGGGTTGGGGTGTCAAGGGGGTGGGGGTGGTTTCTAGGGGTGATGGGGCTGTCTATGGGGGTGGGGTGTCTAGGGGGTGTGGGGTGTCTATGGGGTGTCCAATGGGGTAGTGGTGGGGGTGGTGTCTAGGGGGTGAGGTGGATTTCCAATGGGGTAAGGGTGTCTAGGGGTGGGGGTGGTGTCGAGGGGGTGAGGGGGCTATCTAGGGGGGTGGGTGTGTCTAGGGGGTGTCTAAGTGGGTAGGCGGTGGGGGGTGGTGTCCAGGGGAAGTGGGGGTGTCCAGGGGTTGGGGTGGTGTCTAGGGGGCTGAGTGGGCTATCCAAGGTGTTGGGGGTATCTAGGGTGTAGGGGTGTCCAGGGGGCGGGGGTGTCTAAGGGGATCAGGGTGCTGTTTAGGGGGTGGGGTGCTGCCTAACCGTGCGCAGTGCCCAAGTTCTTTAAAAAATGTATTTTTTACCATTTCCCCTATTAATTGTTTGATATTCCTCAGATCACCACCATTTTAGACATAACACGGTAACCTAGAATTGGTAGTAGATTATTTTAGAATGATTGTTGCACTAGTTTAAGATTATGCTCTGGCTAATTAACCCTTAGTATAAACACGCTCTGCTTTGGGGATAGTTCCATTTGTGCATTAGGGCTATTTGATTGCATTAGACACGCCAAAATGATGGAATATGTTACAATATGTTCTAGATTTCCCCCTAAACTCCTATGTATTACCTTGTTCTCTGACACTTGTTTATTCATGGAGGATAATCTAGGTGCCTCATCTGGTATGGTTACTTAAATACTGCTTACACATTTCCCTCGGTATGTCATTATTGATTATGATCCCTAATTGTGGTGTTTCTCTTTGGTAAAATTTAATGGTTGTTTTTAAATTTTTTCATGAGGATTATTTTTGGAAAAACTTTGTTTATTTTCTAGTTTTTCAAACTAGTAGCAAATGAATATTTTATTTAAATGAAACGCATAGGGATAGCCCCTACCCCCTGGACACCCCCTACCCCCTAGGACACCCTGGAAAACCCCTACCCCCATGGACAGTCCTCACCCCCTTGGACACCCCCTTGGTATATACATATCCCAACCGTTTCATTGAAACTGTTGAAATATTTTAACTTCAGGTAGTCTATACCAATGGTTCCTATAGAATCGTTGGTATAGGGACATTTCAATGACCATCATGCCAATGGTGTGTGAAATCGTTGGGGTATTCTATCCCAATGGTTTTAGGGTATATCACAATGGTTTCAAATCATGGGGATATGTGTAATTTTCAGTAGTGAATGTATACATATTTTAATATTTACACTTCCTATTTCTTTTTTACGAAGGGTGAATTTGGTATTCAGTTTCATCATGATGTATTCTTTGTGTACCTTAAAAAGAAGGGATCCATGATGAATTTAAAACTATTATATGTAACTATATTTTCTTTTTTGAATCATTTTGATACATATTTTTTCAAATATGCATAGATTTGTTTTATATTTCAAAATTGTTTTACATTAAAATTATGATATTTTTCATATAAATATATATTTGTCTTATCTTAACAAGATGTATAATTTTTATATTTTTTATAGGTAATAATGTGTCGAAGTTGGGTTAAATCACATTGAATGAGTAATGAATATGAAGAAGGTGTTGATGCCTTTTATGAATTTTCTGAAGGAAATGTTCCAAGTAGTGACATTTTTCTCTATCCATGCATGAAATGTTTGAATATGAAGAAGTTGAAAAGTAGAGAGATCAAATATCATCTGATTTGTCATGGTTTTAATCTGAGTTATAGACCTTGTATTTTTCATGGTGAAACTAGATAGAATGTCAAATCTACTAATGATGATGATTTTCAAGATGGTAACTCTGATGGAATTGATGAAATGATTCATGATATTCCAGCAGAACAAATTGAAATAGAACCGACAGTTGCGCGTCTATATGGTGATGCTAAAAACCCATTTTATCCAGATTTAATGGATTTTATGGTTGTGTTGGGGGTGTTAAGATTGATTAACCTGAAGGAGAAACATGGATGGAGTGACAGAAGTTTTACAGAGTTTCTTCAATTGTTGAAAGACATTATTCCAAAAGACAACGATCTTCCAGATTCACATTATAAGGCCAAAACATATTATCACAATGGGATTAGAATATAAGAAAACACATTTCTGTCTGAATGAATATGTGATATATAAGAAGGAATATGAATTTCAGTCAGATTGTCCAAAATTTGGGATTTCACGGTACAATTTGAAAGAAAAATCACAGGGTAATGTAGAGATTACAAAGATCCCTTCCAAGGTATTTTGGTATCTTCCTATAATTCATTGTATAAAACATTTATTTTATAATTCACATGATGAAAAAAAGGTTAATATGTCATGTTGATGAGTGGATATGTGATGGAAAAATACGTCATCCTGCTAATTGTCCACAATGGAAGAAAATTGATGAGCTGTATCCTTCATTTAGAACTGAAATTAGAAATCTCAAAATAGGGTTGTGCAAAGATGGAATGAATCCATACCGAACCCTTAGTTGCACACATAGTTCATGGCCTTTTTTATTGGTAATTTACAACCTCTCTTCTGATGTTTGTATGAAGCACAAATATGTCATGTTGATTATAATGATCTCTGTTCTGAAACAACCCGGAAATGATATTGATGTTTTCTTGTCACTATTGATTGAGGATTTGAAACTTTTATGGGAGGATGCTATTAGGGTGTATGATTCTTATAAAATGGAATATTTTCAAATGAATTCAGTTATTATTTTCACAATAAATGACTTCCCTACATATGAAAATTTTTCTAGATATAGTGTTAAGGGGAATAAAGCATGTCCAATTTTTGAACAACAGACTTCATATTGTCAATTGCATCATGGGAGGAAAATAGTGTACATGGGTTATAGAAAGTTTTTCCTTATGGATCACTCTTATAGAATACTAAAAAAGGTATTCAATGGCTCACAAAAATTTTATATTTCTCCAAAACCTTTATCCCATTATGAGTATTTTGAGAGGGTGGAAAACCTTGATGTGACATTGGGAAAGACACAGAAATTTGGTAATGATAGAAATATTTGGAAGAAAAGATCAATTTTTTTTGAGCTACCATATTGGAGATATCATGAAGTGAAAAATAATATTGATGTCATGCACGTGGAGATGAATATTTCTGATAGTTTGATTGGAACATTTCTAGATATTAAAAGAAAGACAAAAGATGGGTTGAATGCAAGATTAATCTCACTGTTAATGGGAATAAGTTTGGAGTTAGCTCCCAATCATAATGAAAGACTAACATTTCTTCCCATGGCTTGTCATACATTATCCAAGTGGGAGAAAATTAGCTTTTCTCAGTGTATTCATGATATCAAATTGCCTCAAGTTTATTCTTAAAATGTAAAAAAATTTGTCTCTTTGAAGGATTTGAAGTTGATAGGTATGAAATCTACTGATTTTCTCATCATGATGCAACAACTTCTACCAGTTTCATTGCATGGAATATTACCCATCGGTTTCAGAAAGGTTATAATTAAGTTGTGTTATTTTTTCAATTAAATTTGTAATAAGGTGATTGATGTGAATGCTTTGTACATTTTGGAAAAGGATGAAATTTCTATACTTTGTCAGTTGGAAATGTATTTTCCTCCATCTTTTTTTGATATAATGGTGCATTAATGATTTATTTAGTTTGAGAAATAAATCATTGTAGACATGTGTATCTTTGTTGGATATATCCTTTTGAAAGGTATATGAAAATATCGAAGGGGCGTGTTAAGAATTCATATTGACCTGAAGCCTCCATTATTGAAAAGTATATTTCTGAGGAGGTTGCGGAGTTTTGTACAAGATACTTGGATTTAGCAATATGGATTCTTTTATCATAAAAAACCACTAACCTTAAATTTTGTTTTATTAGTGATCATTGGATGTTAGTTGTTTTTTTCCCAAGGGAGATAAAACATTATTGGATATTCTTTTTCCATGGAAATGTGCAGGAAAGTTTTAATAATATGTTGGAAAAGTATGTTTCAATTTCTTAATAGTTTTATATATTATAATTCATTTTAAATTTCTCCCATTTTTATTATTTTCTAATAGGGGATGGATATACTTTTAATAAAACAAAAAGAAAAGGAGTGCCAAGATAAAATATGTAAATATAAAGGTAAATATTTATTTATAATTAGTACTTTTTTATGTTTAGCATAAAAATAATATTTTGAATTTACACTCATTTAAATAGATTTGTCATGAAAAATAATGCATCGTTGAATGTGGATATTATATGTTAAGATTTATGTATGAAATAATTACAACTGGAACACTTGTGCACTTTTACCTGGTAATATTTCCTTTTATACTTTTCCATAATACTTCATTTGATTTTTTCATTATACATGTTAACTATTATCTTTTTACTTTGTATCTATTTGATGACCCTCAACCCAATACTGCTCATGATTTCAAACACTTACAAGTAGAATGGTCAAATTATTTTATAGGTTTGATTATATTTTAGTTGGTTTGTAGTGTAAAATATAATTTTGAATATTGTCATTATAATTGTCTAATTGTTAGCCGTTTAGGTTGGATTTAGGTTTTTATGTTGACATTGTAAGTTTTGAATGTAATATATGTGAATGTATACTTTTGGTCTACTTCTTGTTTCGGTCTAGTTCTGATGGTATTTCTGGTATGGATTATGGTCTTGGGGGGAGGGTGTCTAGGGGTGTGGGGGTGTCCAATGGGGTGGGGGGTTTCTATGTGTGTGGGAGGGCTTTCTAGTGGGGTGGCAGTGTATAGGGTGTCCATGGGGGTGAGAGGGTGTCCAGGAGGGTGGGAGGGTTGTCCAAGGGAGTGGGGGATATCCAGGAGGGGTGGGGGTGCCCAAGGGGTATCCAGGGGTGTGCGAGGTGTCTAGTGGGGTGGGGGGTTTCAAGGGGTGTGGGAGGGGTGTCCAGTGGGGGGGTTCGTGGTGTCCATGGGGGTGGGAGGGTGTCCAGGAGGGTGATGGGCTATTTAGAAGGGTGGGGGCTATCCATGGGGTGGCCAGGGGTGGGGGTTTCCAGTGGGGTGGGGGTGTCAAGGGTGTGGGAGGGCTATCCAGTGGGGTGGGGGTTGTCCAGGGGAGCGGGGAGGTGTCCAGTGGGGGGGGGTTTCAGGGGTGTGGGAGGGCTGTCCAGTGGGGTGGGGGTGTCCAGGGTGTCCGTAGGTGTGGGATGGTGTTCAGGAGGGTGGGAGGGCTGTCCAGGGGGTGGGGGATGCCCAGGAGAGGTGGTGGATGTCTAGGGGGTATCTAGGGATGTGGATTGTCCGGTGGAGTGGGGGGGTTTCAGGGGTGTGGGAGGGTTGTCCAGTGAGGTGGTGGTGTCTGGGGGTGTCCATGGGGGTGGTAGGGTTTCCAGGAGGGTAGGGGGATCTCCAGGAGGGTGGGGACTATCCCGGGGGTTCCAAGGGTGTGTGGGGGGGTGTCTAGTTGGGTGGAGGGGTTTAGAGGTGAGGGAGGGATGTCCAGTGGGGTGGGGGTGTCTAGGGTTTCCATGGTGGTGGGAGGGTGTCCAGGAGGGTGGTTGGGCTATCCAGGAGAGCGGGGGTTGTCTAGGAGGGCTGGGGGATGTCCAGGGTTTATCCATGGGTGTGGGGGTGTTATGTGGTTTGGGGGGTTTCCAGGGGTGAGGGAGGGTTTTCTAGTGGGGTGGGGGTTATCGAAGAGGGTGGGGGGATTTCTAGGGGTCTGTGGGTGTCTAGGGGTATGGGGGTGTCTAGTGGGGTGGGTGTTTCCAGGGGTGTGGGAGGGCTTTCCAGTGGGTTGGGGGTGTCAAGGGTGTCAATGGGGGTGGGAGGGTGTCAATGGGGGTGGGAGGGTGTCAATGGTGGTGGGAGGGTGTCTAGGATGGTGGGAGGGCTACACAGGGGAGTGGGGGTTGTCCAGGAAGGGTTGGGGGTTATCTAGGGGGTATCCAAAGGTGTGAGGGGGGTCTAGTGGGGTGGGGGGTTTCCAAGGGTGTGGCAAGGGTGTCTAGTGGGGTGGGTGTGTTCGAGGTGTCCATGGGGTGGAAGGGTGTCCAGGAGGGTGGGGTCTGTCCAGGAGGGTGGGGTCTATCCAAGGGCTATCCAGGGGTGGGGGTGTCCAGGTGGTGGGGGGTTTAGTGGTGTGGGAGGGATGTCTAGTGCGGTGGCATTGTCCATGGGGGTGGGAGGGTGTCCAGGAGGTTGGGGCTGTCAAGGGGGTGGGGGGTTGTCCAGGGGGTGTCTAGGGGTGTGGGGAGTTGTCCTGTGGGGTGGGGGTTCCAAGGGTGTGGGAGGGTTGTCCAGTGGGTTTGGGGGTGTCTAGTGTGTCCATGGGGGTGGGAGGGTGTTCAAGTGGATGGGAGGGCTGTCTAGGGGAGTGGGGGTTGTCTCGGAGGGGTTGGGGGATTTCTAGAGGGTATCCAGGGGTGTGTGGGTGTCCAGTGGGGTGCGTGGTTTCTAGGGGTGCGGGAGGGTTGTCCAGTGGGGTGGGGGTATATGGGGTGTCTATGGGGGTGGGAGGGTATCTATAAGGGTTGGGGGATCTAATAGTGTGGGGGGCTATCCAGGGTCATCTAGGGGTGGGGGGTTTCCAGGGGTGTGGGAGGGTAGTCTAGTGGGGTACGGGTGTCCAGGGTGTCCATGGGGGTGAAAGGGTGTCCAGGACGGTAGGAGAGCTGTCCCGGGGAGTGGGGGCTATCCATGAGGGGAGGGGGGTTGTCCAAGGGTATCCAGGGGTGTGCGGGGTGTTCAGTGGGGTGGGGGTCCTGTGGTGGGGGGTGTCCTATGGAATGGGGGTTTCCAGGGTGTCCCTGGGGGTGGGAGGTTGTCCAATAGGGTGGGGGATATCGAGGAGGGTGGGGGGCTGTCCACGGGGTGTCCTAGGTTGGGGGTGTCTAGTGGGGTGGGGAAATCCAGGGGTGTGGGAGGGTTGTCCAGTGGGGTGGGGGTATCCAGGGTGTCCATGGGTGTGGGAGGGTTTTCAGGAGGGTGGGGGTTTTCCAGGAGGGTGGGGGTTGTCCAAGTGGTGTCCAGGGGTGTGGTGAGGTGTCTAGTGGGGTGGGGGTTTCTAGGGGTGTGGGAGGGTTGTCCAGTGGGGTGCGGTGTCTAGGGTGTCCATTGGGGTGGGAGGGTTTCCAGGGGATGGGAGGGCTATCCAGGGGAGTGGGGGCTGTCCAGAAGGGGTGGAGGGCATGTCCATGGTGTATCCAAGGGTGTGGGGTGTCAAGTGTGGTGGGGGGTTCTAGGGGTGTGGGAGGGTTGTCTAGTGGGGTGGGGGTGTCCGGGGTGTCTATGGGGGTGGGAGGGTGTCCAGGAGGGTGGGGGCTCTCCAAGAGGGTGGGGGGTTGTCCAGGGGGTGTCCATGGGTGTGGGGGTCTAGTGGGTGGGGGTTGCTAGGGGTGTGTAAGGGTTGTCTAGTGGTTTTGGGTGTCTAGGGTGTCCATGGTTGAAGGAAGGGTGTCCATGAGGTTGGGAGGGCTGTCCAGGGGAGTGGGGGTTGTCTAGGATGGGTGGGGGATGCCTTGGAGGGGGGTTGTCTAGGGGTGTGGGGGGGTCCAGTGGGGTGGGCTGGTTTTGGTCTAGTTTTGTTTTGGTTCTGTTCTGTTTTTGGTCTTTTTTTGGTCTATTTTAGGTTTTCTTATTCCGGGCATAGTTGTGGTTGAATGGGTTTTTAAAAATATGGTTTTACACAAGTTATTTTATAACTGATGTAAAAAATGCATATTTATGGGTTATAACGTCAGTTATTTGAAAACCAACGTAACAAATGCATGGGAATGGGTTTTTACGTCGGTTATGAAATAATCGACGTAATAAATGAAGTTAAAATAAGTTTTTACGTCGGTTATTTGATAAACAACATTATAAATGAAATTTAATAGGTTTTTGACTTCGGTTATTTAATAAGTGACGTAGAATATATGTTTTTACATTGGTTATCATTTAACTAATGTAAAGAACCCTTGGCAGAATTGGTTTTCATGCCGGTTATGAACATAACTGATGTGATGAACTCTTTATAGGCACTATTTATTACGTCGGTTATTCTATAACAGAAGTGAAAAAGTAGATACCACATCAGTTATTTAAAACCCTCCATAATAAATCACGACTCCAAAGCGTTTTCCACATTGTTTTTTGATGAACCGACGTGAACAACCCTTCGGAATGTTAATTTTTACATTGGTTTTAAAATAAACTCTGTAAAAAAAATATTTATAACGTCTTCTGTAATACTTTCGACCAAAAGAAGATGTAAAAAATAAAAAATAACTGCCGTAAAAACTATTTTTTGCACTAGTTCCAAACCCCTTTCAAACCTAAGATCCTTCATCTTCTCATTTAAGACTATTTTAGGTGCATATTGGACTACTGAGGCCAAGCGATTAGCATACTCCATAACGAACTGGTCCCCTGAAAAATGATCTATAAACTTATGGGATCTGACATAATCCAATACTAGAGGATACTACTAGTCATTTAAAATCACATCGAAGTCCTTCCATCTCATCTTCTCAAGCTTCCCATCTTGACGCACAACGTCCCATTACCTTCGATGGGGACCCACTAGTAAGAATGAGGCACACTTTACACTGACTTCTTCATGGATATCAAGAAACTCAGATATGTGATAGATCTTCTCAATCCACTCATTCTCTTCTTGAGGCACTATGACACCTCAGAAAGAAGAGGTTTTTCTTGAGAAACTCATGGGATTTGTCTTTCCATGGACTAGATTCATCTTCTCTAACTAGAGCAAGGTAAGGAATAGGATACACTACCTTTACTAGAGACTAAACATCCTAGACCATAGCTTCAACAAACCTCTGATCAAGAAGTGAGGTATAACTATCTTTGGATTCCTCCTGTTGGTGCAAGGGAGATCTCTGGTGAGGCATGTTGTTACGAAAATAAATAGTCACAATAAAAATTCATTAGTAAAACCATTCTGAAAAATATTAGTAATAACTTCAAATGTAAATAAATAAAACTTTTCATAACAACAAAATTAAAAATAATCTTTACCTCCATCAATTTTCTATGTTCATCCTGTAGCCTACACATCCCACTTGGAAGAGAAGTCAAACAATTGTCCCAATATCCCATGCCGACTCGAGTTCTGTCATGAGGTGCACTAGCCAGGCACCCTACTCACAACCAGAACTCTGAGCTCCAACAATCCTAGCTCTTTTTTAACCATACCCATCCCAAATAAAATGACTCAAATATCTTAACCATGATCTGGTACCATTTTATCATGAACCAAGTCAGGTCTCCATCCAAACTGGCACTCGTCTTGGTCAATGTCAAGGCCTGAAGGGCGTTTTCGATCCCCATGGGCTGGAAGAAGTGCTCGAGTATCATAAATAAGGACTGTGAATAATTTACCAAAATTTTATAAAAATAAAACAAAAAAAATTAATAACTTAATCTAAAAAATTCAAAACAAAAAAACCAAGAACAATTTTCAAAATTTATTCACAAGGTTTGTAAAAAACATCAAAAACTACCATAAAGTAATGTGAAAAAAACCGCTCAAAAACCACCACATGGAAAGAGGAGACCAACCTCATGCCATATCCACAACACCAACCATGAAAGATCACTATCAACCTGAACCTCTATATCCATAAGCTTTACCTTTAACTATATCAAAAAAACCAAGTCTACTTACACCCAATGTTGTAGGTAGGGTGTGAGATAACACCTAGTTGGATGCCACGCAAGAATACATTCCATGAAATAAACCTTATAATACCAATAGATTAAATGTTTTCATAAAAAGTAAATGTTAGTAACAATTTTAATGAATGAAACATTAAATAAGAAATAATTTTTAAGGAATAATCTTTAATGTAGAAAACAATTAAAGAAATAAAACTTGCTGCTGAAATTACCAACCAAAAATATCGTATTCTGATGGTAAGTGTCATATAACTAATGAGGACTAGTCATGGGAAACACTCCTAATCCCTAGCTTACAATGAGACACTAGGTACATCTTATCTCGATGAAATGTGGCATAAAACCCACAACCAACTACATTATCATGCACAAGACACTAGTAGGGAACACACCCATAACCTAGTAAGATCCAATG